>JAEUCK010010341.1:0-14629 GCA_017311455.1 Otocyon megalotis megalotis | reverse complement strand
AACCCTAAACCGTACCGAAATCCTAAACCTAACCCTAACCCTAAACAGTACCGTAACCCTAACCCTAACCACAACCATAACCCTAACCCTAACTCTAACCTGTATGCGAACCCTAACCCTAACACTAAACCTAAACCTAACAGGTACCGTCACCCTAACCCTACCCCGAACCCTAACCCTAACACTAACCCTAACCTGTACCGTAAACCTAACCCTAACCCTAACCCTAATGCTAACCTATACCGTAACCCTAACCCTAAACCTAACCATATCCATAACTTGTACCATAACTCTAACCCTAAACCTAAACCTACCCTTAACCCTAACCTGTACCGTAACCCTAAACCTAACCCTAAACCTAACCTGTACCGTAACCCTAACCCTGACCCTAGACCTAACCATAACCTGCACCATAAGCCTAAATCTTACCCTGACCCTAACCCTAACCCTAACCTGTATCGTTACACTAACCCTAACCCTAAACCTAATGCTAACCTGTACCGAAACCCTAATCCTAACCCTAACCCTAACCCCTAACCCTAACCTGTACCTCAACTCTAACCCTAACCCTAACCCTAAACCTAACCTGTATGGTAACCCTAACCCTAACTCAATCCATAACCTGTACGGTAACCCTAACCCTAAACCTAACCCTAACCTGTACCGCAACCCTAACCCTAACCCTAAGACTAACACTGACACTAACGTGTACGGTAACTCTACCCATAACCATAATCCTAACCCTAACCCTAACCCGTAAGCAAAAACCACAACTGTACCGCAACCCTAACCCTAACCCTAACCGTATACGTACCCTAACCATAACCCTTACCTGTACCATAACACTAAACCTAACCCTAAACCTAACCTGTACGGAAACCCTAACCCTAACCCTAAACCGAACCTTAACCCTAACCTGAACCGAAAATCTAACCCTACCCTAACCATAACCCTAACCTGTACCGTAACCCTAACCCTAACCCTAACCCTAACCCTAACACGAACCTGTACCGTAACCCTACCCGTAACCCTAAACCTAACCCTAACCCTACCCTAAACCTAACCCTAACCTGTACCGTAATCCTAACCCTAACACTAACCCTAAACTTCCAACCCTAACTTGTACCATAAAGCTAACCCTATCCCTAAACCTAAACCTAACCCTAACCCTAACCCTAAATCTAACCTGTATGGTAACCCTAACCCTAAACCTAATCCTAAACCTGACCGGTACCGTAACAATAACCCTAACCCTAACCCTAACCCTAACCCTAACCCTAACCCTAACCTGTACCGCAACCCTAACCCTAATCCTCACCCTAACCCTGACACTAATCTGTACGGTAACCCTAACCCTAACCCTAACCCTAACCCGTACCGTAACCATAACCCTAAACCTAACCTTACCCTGAACCATATCGCTTCCCCTAACCCCCACCCTAACCGTAACCCTACCCTAAACGTTACCCTTAATTGTACTGTAACATTTAACCTAAACCTATACCTAACCTGTACCGTAACCCTAACCCTAACCCTAAACCGTACCGAAACTCTAAACCGTACCAAAACCCTAAACCTAACCCTAACCCTAACCCTAACCCTAACTCGAACCTGTGGAGTGGGAAATCCCTAAACCCACCTTACCCCTTGAAATTCTAATTGGTACTGCCACTATACCCCTACTCTAAATTCTAATTTTAATACAACCCAATTTGTAATTTATAAATTTAAATTCTAACTCAATTAATAAATAATTATACTAAAATTCCTAAACCTAAACCTAACCATATCCATAACTTGTACCGTAACTCTAACCCTAACCCTAAAACTACACTTAACCCTAGCCTGTACCATAACCCTAAACCTAACCCTAAACCTAACCTGTACCGTAAACCTAACCCTGACCCTAGACCTAACCATAACCTGTACCGTAACCCTAAACCTTACCCTGAACATAACCCTAACCCTAACCTGTACCGTTACACTAACCCTAACCCTAAACCTAATGATAACCTGTACCGAAACCCTAAACCTACCCCTAACCCTAACCTGTACCTCAACTCCAACCCTAACCCTAACCCAAACCTAACCTGTATGGTAACCCTAACCCTAACACTATCCGTAACCTCTACGGTAACCCTAACCCTAAACCTAACCCTAACCTGTACCGCAACCCTAAACCTAACCCTAACACTAACACTAACAGTGACACTAACCTGTACGGTAACTCTAACCGTAGCCATAACCCTAACCCTAACCCTCACCCTAACCCGTACCGTAACCATAACCCTAAACCTAACCTTAACCTGAACTGAAACCCTTACCCTAAACTAAACCCTACCCAGTAAGCCAAAACCACAACTGTACCGCAACCCTAACCCAAACCCTAACCGTAAACCTACCCTAACCATAACCCTTACCTGTACCGTAACACTAAACCTAACCCTAAACCTAACCTGTACCATAACCCTAACCCTAACCCTAACCATAACCCTAACCTGAACCGAAAACCTAACCCTAACCCTAACCATAACCCTAACCTGTACCGTAACCCTAACGCTAACCCTAACACTAACCTGTACCAAAACCCTACCCCTAACCATAACCCTAAACCTAACCCTAACTCTACCCTAAACCTAACCGTAACCTGTACCGTAACCCTAACCCTAACACTAACCCTAACCTAACCCTAACTTGTACCATAAAGCTAACACTAAACCTAACCCTACCCTGAACACTAACCCTAACCCTAACCCTAAACCTACCCGTAACCCTAACCCACAACTGTACCGCAACCGACCATAACCGTATCCATAACCGTAACCCTCCACTGTACCGTAACACTAACCCTAACCCTAAATCTAAGCTGTACCGTAACCCTAACCCTTAACCTAACCTTTACCGTAACCTGTACCGAAACCCTCACACTAACATATCCCTTACCCTAACCTTAACCCTAACCAGTACCGTAACCCTAACCCTACCCTCACCCTAACCTGTACCGTAACCCTAACCCTAACCCTACCCGTAAACCTAAACCACACCTGCACGGCAACCCTAACCCTAACCCTAAACCTAACCCTAACCATAAAACTTACCTATCCGTAACACTAGCCCTAACCCTAAACCTAACCCTACCCTGAAGCGTAACCCTAAACCTAACCCTAACCATACCCATAACCCTAACCACAACTGTACCGAAACTCTCACCGTAACCCTAACCCTAACCGTAACTCTTACCTGTACAGTAACACTAACCCTAACCCTAAACCTAAGCTGTACTATAATCCTAACCCTAACACTAAACCTAACCTTAACCCTAACCTGAACCGAAAACCTAAACCTACCCTAACCCTAACCCTCACCTGTACCATAACCCTAACCCTTACCCCAACCCTAAGCCTAACCCTCATCTGTACCAAAACCCTAACCCTAACACTAACCCTAACCTGTTCCGTGAATTTAACCCTATCCCTAAACTATACCGTAACCCCAACGCTAACCCTCACCCTAACCTGTACCATAACCCTAACACTAACCCTAACCCTACCCGTAACCATAACCCACACCTGTACGGCAACCCTAACCCTAACCCTAACTCTAAACCAAACCGTAACCCTTACCTGTACCGTAACACTAACCCTAACCCTAAACATAATCTGTACGGTAACTCTAACCCTAACCCTAACCCTAAACCTAACCCTAACCTGTACCCTAACACTAACCCTATTCCTCACCCAACCCTGTACCATAACCCTAACACTAATCCTAACCGTTCCCTGAACCGTATCCCTAACTCTAACCTTAAACCTAACTCTAAACCTAACCTGTACCCTAACCCTAACCCAAAACCTAACCTCTATGGCAAACCTAATCCTAACCATAACACTAACCCTAACCCTTACCTGTACCGTAACACTAACCATAATCCTAAACCTAAACCTTACCAAAACCTAATCTTAACCCTAACCCTAACCATAACCATAACCCTAACTGTAACCGTAACCCTAACCTGTACCGTAACCCTAACCCTAACTATAAACTTAAAATATACTCTAACCCGAACAGTAACCCTAACCGGTACCGTAAACCTAACCCTAACCCTAAACCTAACCCTAACCCTTAACCTAAATCTAACCTGTATGGTAACAATAACCCTAAACCTAACCCTAAACCTGACCGGTACCGTAAACATAACCCTAAACCTAAACCTAACCCTAACCCTAACAGTAAACATAACCTGAACCGTATCCCTAACCCTATCATAAACCTAACCCTAACCTCTACTGTAACTCTAACCCTAAAACTAAGACTAACACTAACCCTAACCAGTACCGTAAACCTAAACCTAATCCTAACCCGAATGGTAACCTATATCGTATCCCTAACCCTAAACCTAACCCTAACCATAACTTGTACCGAAACTCTACCCCCACCCTAAACCTAAACTTAACCAAAACCTGTACTGTAACCCTAACCCTAAACCTAACCATAACGTGTACCGTAACCCTAACACTTACCCTGACGATAACACTAACCCTAACCTGTACCATAACCCTAACCCTCACCTTAACCCTAACCCTAACCCTAACTTGTACTTCAACCCCAACCCTAGCCCAACCATAAACCTAACCTGTACGGTAACCCTAACCCTAAACCTAACCTGTATGTTAACCCTAACCCTAACCCTAACCCTAAACCGAACCGGTACCGTAACCTAACCCTAACCCTAACCCTAACACTAACCCAAACCTGTACCGTAACCCTAAACCTAACCCTAACCCTAATGCTAACCTATACCGTAACCCTAACCCTAAACCTAACCATATCCATAACTTGTACCGTAACTCTAACCCTAAACCTAAACTTACCCTTAACCCTAACCTGTACCGTAACCCTAAACCTAACCCTAAACCTAACCTGTACCATAACCCTAACCCTGACACTGGACCTAACCATAACTGTACCGTAACCCTAACCCTGACCCTGACCCTAACCCTAACCCTAACCTGTACCGTTACACTAACCCTAACCCTAAACCTAATGCTAACCTGTACCGAAACCCTTACCCTACCCCTAACCCTAACCCGTACCTCAACTCTAACCCTAACCCTAACCCTAAACCTAACCTTAACCCTAAACTGAACCGAAAACCTAACCCAAACCCTAAGCATAACCCTAAACTGTACCATAACCCTAACCCTAACACTAACCCTAACCCTAACCCTAACTTGTACCGTTAAGCTAACACTAAACCTAACCCTACGCTGAACCGTAACCCTAACCCTAACCCTAAACCTACCCGTAAACCTAAACCACAACTGTACCGCAACCCTAACCGTAACCGTATCCATAACCGTAACCCTTCACTGTACCATGACACTAACCCGAAACCTAAGCTGTACCGTTATCCTAACCCTAACACTAAACCTAACCTTAACCCTAACCTGAACCGAAAACCTAAACATAACCCTAACCCTAACCCTCAACTATACCATAACCCTCACCCTAACCTGTTCCGTAAACTTAACCCTATCCCTAACCCTCACCCTAACCTGTACCGTAACCCTAACCCTAACCCTCACCCTAACCTGTACCGTAACCCTAACCCTAACCCTACCAGTAACCATAACCCACACCTGTACGGCAACCCTAACCCTAATCCTAAGTCTTTTTTTTATGATAGTCACAGAGAGAGAGAGAGAGGCAGAGACATAGGCAGAGGGAGAAGCAGGCTCCATGCACCGGGAGTCCGATGTGGGATTCGATCTCGGGTCTCCAGGATCGCGCCCTGGGGCAAAGGCAGGCGCCAAACCGCTGCGCCACACAGGGATCCCCCCCTAACTCCAACTCTAAACCTAATCGTAACCCTTACCTGTACTGTAACACTAACCCTAACCCTAAACATAACCTGTACCGTAACTCTAACCCTAACCCTAACCCTAAACCTAACCCTAACCTGTACCCTAACACTAACCCTAAACCTCACCCAAACTTGTACCGTAACCCTAACACTAACCCTAACCGTTCCCTGAACCGTAACCATAACCCTAACCTTAACCTAACTCTAAACCTAACCTGTAACCTAACCCTAACCCTAACCTCTATGGGAAACCTAATCCTAACCCTAACACTAACCCTAACCATAACCTGTACCGTAACACTAAGGCTAATCCTAAACCTTAACCTTATCAAAACCTAATCTTAACCCTAACCCTAACCCTAACCATAACCCTAACTATAACCGTAACCCTAACCTGTACCGTAACCCTAACCCTAACCCTAACCCTAATATCAACTTAAACTGTACCCTAACCCTAACCCTAACCTGAACCGTAACCCTAATCCTAACCCTAAACCTAAACCTAACCCTAACCCAAAATCTCACCTGTATGGTAAAAATAACCCTAAACCTAACCCTAAACCTGACCAGTACCGTAACCATAACCCTAACCCTAACCCTAACCCTAAACCTAATTTGTACAATTACCCTAACACTAACCCTGACCCTAACACTAACCCTAAACCTAAACCTAACCTGTACGTAAACCTAAACCTAACCTTAACCCTAACCTGTAACGAAACCCTAACCCTAATCCTAACCCTAACCCTAACCCTAACCCTAACACTAACCTGTACCGTAACCCTAACCCTAACACTAATCCTAACCCTAAATTGTAAGTAACCCTAAACCTAACCCTAACCCTAACCCTTCCATGTACCGTTAACCTAACCCTAACCTGTACCGTAACACTAACCCTCACCCTAAACCTAAACCGACACTTAACCCTAACCGTAACCCTAATTCTAATCGTAAACATATCCCTAACCTGTACCGTAATACTAACCGTAATCCTAACCCCAAACCTAAGCATCACCCTAACCACTACGGTAACCGTAACCCTAACCATAACCCTAACTCTCACCTGTATTGTAACCCTAACCCTAACCCTAACACTAACACTAACCTTAATCCTAAACCTAACCCTAACACTAACCCTAACGCTCACCCTAACCGTACACTTACCTGTACAGTAACCATACCCCTAAACGTAAACCTAACCTATACCGTAACCCTAACAATCACCCTAACACTAACACTAACCCTACCTGTAACTCTAACCCAATCTGTACCGCAACCCTAACCGTAACATTAACCGAAACCCTAAACCTAACACTAAACTGTACCGTAACCCTAACCCGAACCCTAACCGTAACCCTAACCTGTACCGTAACCCTAAACCTAACCCTAACCCTAACCTTAATGCTATCCTATACCATAAACCTAACCCTAACCCTAACCGTAACCATAACCTATACCATTACCCAAAGCGTAATCCTAAACCCAACCCTAACCCTAACCCTAACCACTACCGTAAACCTAACCCTAAACCTAACCCTAACCCTAACCTTTACGCTAACCTGTACCATAACCCTAACCCTAACCCTTAACCTAACCCTAACCTGTACCTTAACACTAACCCTAACCCTAAACCTAAACCTAACCCTAACCTGTACCGTAACCCTAAACCTAACCCTAACCCTAAACCTAACTGGTACCATAACCCTAACCCTAACCCTAACGGTAACCCTAACCTGTACCGTAACCCTAAGCCTACCACTAAACCTATCCCTAACCTATTCAGTGACTCTAACCCTAACCCTAAGCATAAACGGTACCATAACCCTAACCCTAACCCTAACAGTAACGCTAATCTGAACACTAACCCCTATCGTAATCCTAACCCTACCCCTAAAACTAACCCTCACCTGTACCGTAACCCTAGCCCTAACCCTAACCTTAATACTATCCTATTCCGTAACCCTAACCCTAACCCTAACCGTAACCCTCACCTGTGCTGTTACCCTAACCGTACCCTAAACACAACCCTAAACCTAACCCTAACCACTACTGCAACCTTAACCCTAACCCTAACCCTATACTTAACCCTAAACTATACCGTAACCCTAACGCTAATGCACCCCTAAACCTAACTCTAACCTGTACCATAACCCTAACCGTAACAATAACCCTAACCCTAACCCTAACCCTAACCCTAACCCTAATTTGTACCGTAACCCTAACCATATCAGAACCTACCCTGTTCCGTAACCCTAACACTAACCCTAAACCTAACCCTAACCTGTACCGTAACCCTAACTCTAACCCTAACCCTAACTTTAATGCAATCCTATACCATAAACCTAACCCTAACCCTAACCGTAACACTAACCCATACCGTTACCCAGACCGTAACCCTAAACTCAACCCTCACCGTAACCCTAACCACTACCGTAACCATAACTCTAACCGTAACCCTAAACTTAACCCTAATCTGTACCGTAACCTAACGGTAATGCAATCCTAAACCTAACCCTAACTTGTACCGTAACCCTAAACATAATCCGAAACCTACCCTGTACCGTAATCCTAACCCTAACCCTAAACCTAACCCTAACCTGTAACGTAACCCTAAACCTAACCCTAACCCTAAGCAACTCTAAACCTAACCTGTACCCTAACCCTAACTCTAAATCTAACCTCTATTGCAAACACAACCCTAACCATAAACCTAACACTAACCCTAACCCTAAACTATAACGTAACACTAACCCTAACACTAACCCTAACCCTAAACATAAAATGTACAAAAACCGTAAACCTAACCCTAAACCTAAACCTAACCTGTACCGTAACCCTAAACCTAACCTTAACCCTAACCTGTACCGAAACCCTAACCCTAACCCTAACCCTAACCCTAAACCTATCCCTATCCCTAACGTTAACCCCAACACTAAACCTAACCCTAACCTGTACCATAAACCTACGACTAAACCTAACCCCAACCAGTACCATAAACCTAACCCTAACCCTAACGCTAACCTATACCATAACCCTACACCTAACCCTAACCGTAACCCTAACTTGTACCGTAACCCTAAACCTAATCCTAAACGTAATGCTAACCTGTACCGTAACCCAAAACCTAACCCCAACATGTGCTGTAACCCTAACCCTAAAACTAATCCTAACGTGTACCATAACACTAACCCTTACCCTAACCCTAACCCTAACCCTACACCTAAACTGTACAATAAAGCCTAGCCCTAACCCTAAACCTAAACCTAACCTGTACCATAACCCTAAACCGAAGCTTAAACCTAACCTGTACCGAACCCTAACACTAACCCGGGCCAAAACCCTAATCTGTACGGTAAACCTAACCCTAACACTAACCCTACCCCAAATCCTAACCCTAACACTAACTTGTCCGTAACCCTATCCCTATCACTAACCCTAACACTAAATTGTATTGTAACACTAAACCTAACCCTAACCCTAACCCTACCATGTACCTTAACCCTAACCCTAACCCTAACTATTACCTGAACCGTAACCATAACCCTAAACTTTACCCCAACTCTAAACCTAACCAGTACACTAACCCTAACCCTAACCCTAACCTCTATTGCAAACCTAACCCTAACCCTAAAACTAAACCTAACCCTAACCTGTACCAATGCTAAACCTAACCCTAACAGTAACACTTACCTGTCCCCTAACATTAAACCTAACCCTAAATCTTACCAATACCGTAACCCTAACCCTAAACCTAACGCTAACCCTAAACATAACCTGTACTATAACCCTAAACCTAACCCTAACCCTAACCCTACACTGTACCGTAACCCTAATCTAACCCTAACCCTAATCTGTACTGTAACCCTAAGCCTCACCTTAACCCTAACTCTAAACCTAACCTGTAACCTAACCCTAACCCTAACCCTAAACTCTATGGCAAACCTAACCCTAACCCTAACACTAACCCTAACCCTAACCTGTACCATAACACTAACCCTAACCCTACCTAAACTTAACAGTAACCCTAATATACCGTAACCCTAACTCTAAACCTAACCCTAACCTGTATGTAACCCAAACCCTAACCCTAACCTGTAACGTAACCCGAAACCTAACACTAACCTTTACGGTAAAACTAACCCTAACCTGTAACGCAACCCTAACCCAAACCCTAAGCCTAACACTAACCTGTAAGTAACCCTAACCCTAACCATAACCCTAATCTGTACCGCAAACCTAACCGTAACCCTAAGTCTAACGCTAACCCTAACCCTGACACTAACCTATACGGTTACCCTAACCCTAACCCTAATTCTAACCTAACCTGTACGGTAAACCTAACCGTAACCCTAACCCTAACCTGTACCGCAACCCTAACCCTAACCCTAAACCTAACCCTAAACTGTAAGGTAACCCTATACCTAACCCTACCCCTAACATGTACCATAAACCAAACACTAAACCTAAACCTATACCTATCCCTAACATTAACCCCAACCCTAAACCTAACCCTAACCTGTACCGTAAACCTAAAACTAACCCTAACCCTAAGCCTAATGCTAACCTATATCGTAACCCTAAACCTAACCCTAACCGTAACCCTAACTTGTACCGTAACCCTAACCGTAACCCTAAACCCAACCCTAAGCCTAACACTAACCACTACCATAACCCTAAACCTAACCCTAACCCTAACCCTAAACTTAACCCTAAAATGTCTCGTAACCCTAAACCTAATGCTATCCCTAACCCAAACCCTTACCTGTACCTTAACCATACCCCTAACCATAACCCTAACCTGTACCGTAACCCTAACCCTACCCTAACCCTAACCTGTACTGTAACCCTAAAACTAACACTAACCCTAACCCTAACCCAAACTTGTACTGTAACCCTAACTCTAAAACTAACCTTAAACCTACCCTGAACCGTAACCCTAACCATAATCTAACTCTACCCATAACCCTAATACACAAATGTACCGCAAACCTAACCTTAACACTAAAACTAACCTTAACCCTAACCGTAACTCTTAACTGTACTAAGCCTAACCTAAACCTAACCTGTACCGAAATCTTAACCCTAACCTGTACTGTAACACTAAGACTAACCCTAACCCTAACCTGTACCGAAACCTAACGCTAACCCTAAACTCTACCGTTACCCTAACCGTAACCCTAAACCCAAACCTAACGCTAAACTGTACCATAACCCTAACCCTAACCCTAACTCTAAACCTAACCTGTACCCTTACCCTAACTCTAAATCTAACCTCTATGGGAAACATAACCCTACCCTAATCCTAACACGAACGCTAACCATAACCTGTACCGTAACACTAACCCTAAACCTAACCCTAACCCTAACCCTAACCCTAAACCTAATTTGTACAATTACCCTAACCCTAACCCTGACCCTAACACTAACCCTAAACCTAAACCTAACCTGTACGTAAACCTAAACCTAACCTTAACCCTAACCTGTAACGAAACCCTAACCCTAATCCTAACCCTAACCCTAACCCTAACCCTAACACTAACCTGTACCGTAACCCTAATCCTAACACTAATCCTAACCCTAAATTGTAAGTAACCCTAAACCTAACCCTAACCCTAACCCTTCCATGTACCGTTAACCTAACCCTAACCTGTACCGTAACACTAACCCTCACCCTAAACATAAACCGACACTTAACCCTAACCATAACCCTAATTCTAAACGTAAACATATCCCTAACCTGTACCGTAATACTAACCGTAATCCTAACCCCAAACCTAAGCCTCACCCTAACCACTACGGTAACCGTAACCCTAACCATAACCCTAACTCTCACCTGTACTGTAACCCTAACCCTAACCCTAACCCTAACACTAACCTTAATCCTAAACCTAACCCTAACCCTAACCCTAACGCTCACCCTAACCGTACACTTACCTGTACAGTAACCATACCCGTAAACGTAAACCTAACCTATACCGTAACCCTAACATTCACCCTAACACTAACACTAACCCTACCAGTAACTCTAACCCAAACTGTACCGCAACCCTAACCGTAACATTAACCGAAACCCTAAACCTAACACTAAACTGTACCGTAACCCTAACCCGAACCCTAACCGTAACCCTAACCTGTACCGTAACCCTAAACCTAACCCTAACCCTAACCTTAATGCTATCCTATACCATAAACCTAACCCTAACCCTAACCGTAACCATAACCTATACCATTACCCAAAGCGTAATCCTAAACCCAACCCTAACCCTAACCCTAACCACTACCGTAAACCTAACCCTAAACCTAACCCTAACCCTAACCTTTACGCTAACCTGTACCATAACCCTAACCCTAACCCTTAACCTAACCCTAACCTGTACCTTAACACTAACCCTAACCCTAAACCTAAACCTAACCCTAACCTGTACCGTAACCCTAAAACTAACCCTAACGGTAACCCTAACCTGTACCGTAACCCTAAGCCTACCACTAAACCTATCCCTAACCTATTCAGTGACTCTAACCCTAACCCTAAGCATAAACGGTACCATAACCCTAACCCTAACCCTAACAGTAACGCTAATCTGAACACTAACCCCTATCGTAATCCTAACCCTACCCCTAAAACTAACCCTCACCTGTACCGTAACCCTAGCCCTAACCCTAACCTTAATACTATCCTATTCCGTAACCCTAACCCTAACCCTAACCGTAACCCTCACCTGTGCTGTTACCCTAACCGTACCCTAAACACAACCCTAAACCTAACCCTAACCACTACTGCAACCTTAACCCTAACCCTAACCCTATACTTAACCCTAAACTGTACCGTAACCCTAACGCTAATGCACCCCTAAACCTAACTCTAACCTGTACCATAACCCTAACCGTAACAATAACCCTAACCCTAACCCTAACCCTAATTTGTACCGTAACCCTAACCATATCAGAACCTACCCTGTTCCGTAACCCTAACACTAACCCTAAACCTAACCCTAACCTGTACCATAACCCTAACTCTAACCCTTACCCTAACTTTAATGCAATCCTATACCATAAACCTAACCCTAACCCTAACCCTAACCGTAACATTAACCCATACCGTTACCCAAACCGTAACCCTAAACTCAACCCTCACCGTAACCCTAACCACTACCGTAACCATAACTCTAACCGTAACCCTAAACTAAACCCTAATCTGTACCGTAACCTAACGGTAATGCAATCCTAAACCTAACCCTAACCTGTACCGTAACCCTAAACCTAACACTAATGCTAAACCTAACCCTAACTTGTACCGTAACCCTAAACATAAACCGAAACCTACCCTGTACCGTAATCCTAACCCTAACCCTAAACCTAACCCTAACCTGTAACGTAACCCTAAACCTAACCCTAAAACTAAGCCTAACTCTAAACCTAACCTGTACCCTAACCCTAACTCTAAATCTAACCTCTATGGCAAACATAACCCTAACCATAATCCTAACACTAACCCTAACCCTAAACTATAACGTAACACTAACCCTAACACTAAACCTAACCCTAAACATAAACTGTACAAAAACCGTAAACCTAACCCTAAACCTAAACCTAACCTGTACCGTAACCCTAAACCTAACCTTAACCCTAACCTGTACTGAAACCCTAACCCTAACCCTAACCCTAAACCTATCCCTATCCCTAACGTTAACCCCAACACTAAACCTAACCCTAACCTGTATCATAAACCTATGACTAAACCTAACCCCAAACAGTACAGTAAACCTAACCCTAAC
This sequence comes from Otocyon megalotis megalotis, assembly GCA_017311455.1. NCBI lineage: Eukaryota > Metazoa > Chordata > Mammalia > Carnivora > Canidae > Otocyon > Otocyon megalotis. Next base: position 991 of record JAEUCK010010341.1, on the reverse strand, counting down.
CCTAACGCTAACCTATACCATAACCCTACACCTAACCCTAACCGTAACCCTAACTTGTATAGTAACCCTAAACCTAATCCTAAACGTAATGTTAACCTGTACCGTAACCCAAACCCTAACCCTAACATGTGCTGTAACCCTAACCCTAAACCTAATCCTAACGTGTACCATAACACTAACCCTTACCCTAACCCTAACCCTAACCCTACAACTAAACTGTACAATAAAGCCTAGCCCTAACCCTAAACCTAAACCTAACCTGTACCATAACCCTAAACCGAACCTTAAACCTAACCGGTACCGAACCCTAACACTAACCCGGGCCCTAACCCTAATCTGTACGGTAAACCTAACCCTAACACTAACCCTACCCCTAACCCTAACCCTAACACTAACTTGTCCGTAACCCTAACCCTATCACTAACCCTAACACTAAATTGTACTGTAACACTAAACCTAACCCTAACCCTAACCCTACCATGTACCTTAACCCTAACCCTAACCCTAACTATTACCTGAACCGTAACCATAACCCTAAACTTTACCCCAACTCTAAACCTAACCAGTACACTAACCCTAACCCTAACCCTAACCTCTATTGCAAACCTAACCCTAACCCTAAAACTAAACCTAACCCTAACCTGTACCAATGCTAAACCTAACCCTAACAGTAACACTTACCTGTCCCCTAACATTAACCCTAACCCTAAATCTTACCAGTACTGTAACCCTAACCCTAACCGTAACCCTAAACATAACCTGTACTGTAACCCTAAACCTAACCCTAACCCTACACTGTACCGTAACCCTAACCTAACCCTAACCCTAATCTGTACCGTAACCCTAAGCCTCACCTTAACCCTAACTCTAAACCTAACATGTAACCTAACCCTAACCCTAACCCTAACCTCTATGGCAAAACTAACCCTAACCCTAACACTAACCCTAACCCTAACCTGTACCGTAACACTAACCCTAACCGTAAACCTAA
>JAEUCK010010339.1:0-12500 GCA_017311455.1 Otocyon megalotis megalotis | reverse complement strand
CTGTACCGTAACCCTAAAACTACCACTAACCCTATCAATAAGCCTAAACTATACCGTAACACTAACCTTAAATCCCAACTGTAGCTCCTAATTCTAGACCAGAATCTCCTAACCCTAACACTAACACTAACTCCTAACCTGTAACATAACACTAACCCTAAACCTAACCCTAACCTGTACTGCTACTCCTAATCCTAACCCTAAAACTAACCATAACCTGTACCGTAACCGTAACCCTAACCCTAAACCAAACCCTAAACCTAACCTGTACCATAACCCTAAATCCTAACCCTAACGGTAACCTGTACCGAAACCTCAACCTAAACTCAACCCTAAGATGTACCAACGTTAACCCTAACCCTAAACCTAACTCAAACTGTACGGTAAATCTTCACCAAACCTAACCCTAACCTGTACCATAAACCTAACCCTAACCCTAACATTAACGCTAACCCTAACCCTGAACCTAACGTGTAACGTAACCCTAACCGCAACCCTAATCCCAACCTATCCCTAACCCGAACCACTACAGTAACCCTAACCCTAACCCAAATTTAACCCTGAACTGTATCGTAAACCCAACCCTAACGCTGAACCTAACCCTAACACTTACCTGCACCGTAAGCCTACCCCTAACCCTACCCCTAACCATAACCCTAACCCTAGCTCTAAACCTACCCTGTAACTTAACCCTAACCATAACTCTAAACTCTATGGCAAACCTAACCTTAAACCTACACACTAACCCTTACCCTAACCATAACCCTAATCCTATCCTGTACCGTAACCCTAACACTAACCCTAACCCTAAACGTAATCCTAACGTGCACCGTAACCCTGAACCTAACCTTAACCCTAACCCTAACGCTAACCTATACCGTAACTCTAACCCTAAACCGAACCGTAACCCTAACTTGTACCGTAACCCTAAGCCTAACCCTAAACCTATACTTAAACCTGACCTATACCGTAACCCTAACCCTAACGCTGACCTGTACCATAAACGTAACACTAAGCCTAAAAATAACCATAACCTGTACAATAACCCTAACCCTAAAGTTACCCTAACCATAACCCTAACCCTAACCTGTACTGGAACCCTAAACCTAACCCTAAAAATATCCCTAACCTGTACCACAAACCTAACTCTAAACCAAAGCCTAAGCCTAACCCTGACCATAACCTGTACGGTAACCCTAACACTAACCCTAACCCTAACTCTAAGTTGTACTGTAACCCTAAACCTAACCCTAACCCTAACCCTAACCCTAACCTGTACCGTAACCCTGACCCTAACCCTATTACTAAACTGTACCGAAACCCTCACCCTAATCCTAAACTGTACCGTAACCGTTCCACTAACACTAAACCTAACCAGTACTGTGACCCTAACCCTAACCCTAACCCTAACCCTATCCCTACCTCTATACTTAACCTGTAACCTAACCCTAACCATAACTCTAAACTCTATGCCAAACCTAACCCTAACCCTAACACTAACCCTATCCCTATCCATAACCCTAAACGGTAGCGCAAACCTAAACCTAACCCTAACCCTAACGCTAACCCTAAACAGTACGGTAAACCTAACCCTAAACCTAAACCTAAACCTAAACGGTACCGTAACCCTAACCCTAGCCCTAACCCTAACCCTAACCCTAACCCTAAACCTTTCCTGTACCGTAAACCCAACCCTAAACCTAAACCTAACCATAACCTGTACCGTAACCCTTTCAGTAACCCAAACCTAACCATAACCCTAATCTGTACGGTAAACTTAAACCTAACCCTAACCCTAACGCTAACCTATACTGTAACGCTAACCCTAAAACTAAACGTAACCCTTAACTTGTACCGTAACCCTAACCCTAAACCTAACCCTAAACTTTAACCTTACCTGTACCGTAACCCTAACCCTAACCGTAACCCTAACCTGTACCGTAAACCTAACGATAACCCTAAACCCAACACTAAGCCTAACCCTAACCACTACCGTAACCCTAACCCTAACCATAAACCTAAACCTAACCCTAAAACTAAACTATACCGTTTCCCTCAACCTAAGCCTAACCCTAAACCTAACCTGTACTGTAACCCTGAACCTAACCCAAACCCATGCCTAAATTGTACCATAACCCTAACTCTAACCCAAACTCTAACCCTAACCCTAACATTAACCTGTAGTATAAACCTAACCCTAACACTAACCCTAAACCTAACCTGAACCATGACCCTAACCCTAACCCAAACCCTAACCCTAACCCTAACCCTAACCCCAACCTGTACCGAAACCATACCACTAACCCTAACCCTAACCTGTAGTATAAACCTAACCCTAACCCTAACCCTAACCCTAACGCTAACCTGTACCATAACCCTAACCCTAACCTTAATCCTAACGTATGCCATAACCCTAAACCTAACGCTCACACTAACCCTAACCGGTACCGAAACCCTAAACTCACCCTAACCCTAAACCTAATCCTAACCCTAACCCTAACCCTAACCTGAATCGTAACCCAACACTAACCCAAAGCCTAACCCTAACCTGTACCGTAAACCTAACCCTAACCCTAACCATAACCCTAACCTGTACCGTAACCCTAAAACTAACACTAACCCTATCGCTAACCCTAAACTATACCGTAACCCTAACCCTAAACCTAACCGTAGCCCTAACTTGTACCGTAACCCTAACCCTAACACTAACACCAACCCTAATCTGTAACATAACACTAACCCTAAACCTAACCCTAACCTGTACCGTTACCCTAATCCTAACCCTAAAACTAACCATAAAGTGTACCGTAACCGTAACCTCTAACCCTAAACCAAACCCTAAACCTAACCTGTACCATAACCCTAAACCTAACCCTAACCGTAACCTGTACCGAAACCCTAAACCTAAACCTAACCCTAAGATGTACCGCAACCTTAACCCTAACCCTAAACCTAACCCTAAATTGTATGGTAACCCTAACCCTAAACCTAACCCTAACCTGTACCGTAAACCTAACCCTAACCCTAACATTAACGCTAACCCTAACCCTAAACCTAATGTGTAACGTAACCCTAACCGCAACCCTAATCCCAAACCTAACCCTAACCCTAACCACTACCGTAACCCTAACCCTACCCCAAATTTAACCCTGAACTGTATCGTAAACCTAACCCTAACTCTAAACCGAACCCTAACACTTACCTCCACCGTAAGCCTACCCCTAACCCTACCCCTAACCATAACCCTAACCCTACCTCTAAACCTACCCTGTATCCTAACCCTAACCATAGCTCTAAACTCCATAGCAAACCTAACCCTAACCCTAACAATATCCCTTACCCTAACCATAACCCTAATCCTATCCTGTACCGTAACCCTAACACTAACCCTAACCCTAAACGTAATCCTAACCTGCACCGTAACCCTAAACCTAACCTTAACCCTAACCCTAACGCTAACGTATACCATAACCCTAACCCTATACCGAACCGTAACCCTAACATGGTCCGTAACCCTAACCCTAACCCTAAACCTAAACTTAAACCTGACCTATACCGTAAACCTACCCTACCCCTGACCTGTACCATAAATGTAACACTAACCCTAAAACTAACCATAACCTATACAATAACCCTAACCCTAAAGTTACCCTCACCGTAACCCTAACCTGTACCGTAACCCTAAACCTAACCCTAAACCTATCCCTAACCTGTACTGTAAACCTAACCCTAAACCAAAGCCTAACCCTAACCCTGACATAACCTGTATGGTAACCCTAACACTAACCCTAACCCTAACCCTAAGTTGTACCGTAACCCTAACCGTAAACCTAACCCTAACAGTAAACCTAACCTGTATCGTAACCCTGACCCCAACCCTATCCCTAACCTGTACCGAAACCCTAACCCTAATCCTAAACTGTACCGTAACCCTTCCACTAACACTAAACCTAACCTGTACTGTGACCCTAACCCTAACCCTAACACCAACACTAACCTGTGCCGTAACCCTAACCCTAACACTAAACCTCAGCCTAACTTGTATCGAAACTCTAACCATAACCATAACCCTACACTTACAGTAACCCTAACCCTAACCCTAACGTGTACCATAACGCTGAACGTAACCCTAACCCTAACCCTAACCCTAACCTGTACCGTAACTCAAAACTTAACCCTAACCCTAAACTGTAATGTAACCCTACCACTAAACCAAACCCTGACCGTAATCCTTACCTGTCCCATAAAACCAACCCTAACCCTAAACATAACCTATACTGTAACCCTAACTCTAACCATAACGCTAACCCTAAACTGTATCGTAAACCTAACCCTACCCTACACTGTACCGTAACCCTAACCCTAACCCTAACACTAACCTAAACCTACCTCTATACTTAACCTGTAACCTAACCCTAACCATAACTCTAAACTCTATGCGAAACCTAACCCTAACCCTAACACTAACCCTATCCCTATCCATAACCCTAAACTGTAGTCCAAACCTAAACCTAACCCTAACCCTAACCCTTACCCTAACCAGTACGGTAACCCTAACCCTAAACCTAAACCTAAACTTAACCGGTACCGTAACCCAAACCCTAAACTGTACCGTAACACTAAACCTAACCCTAACACTACCCCTCACCCTAAACCTAATCTGTAAAATAACCTTACCCTAAGCCTAACCCGAACCCTAACCCTAACCTGTAACATAACGCTGAACGTAACACTAACCCTAACCCTAACCTGTACCGTAACCCTAACCCAAACCCTAAACCTAACCCAAATGCTAACTTACACCTTAACCTTAACCCTAACCTAACCGTAACCCTAACTTATTCCGTAACCCTAATCCTAACCCTAACCCTAACATGTACCACAACTCTTAGCCTAAACCTAATCGCAACCTGTACCGTAACCCTAACCCTAACCCTAACCCTAACCCTAGCCCTAACCAGTACCGCAACCCTAACACTACCCTAACCTGTACAGCAACCCTAAGCATACCCCTAACCCTCAGCTGTACCGCATGCCTAACCCTAACGCTAACCTAACCCTAACAGTAACGCTAACCCTGACCCAAACCTGTACGGTAACCCTAACTCTAAACCTATTCCTAACCCGAACACTAACCTGTACCGTAACCCTAACCCTACCCCTCAACCTAACCCTAACCTCTACCATAACCATAAACATAACCCTAACCCTAACCCTAACCCTAAACATTACCTGTACAGTAACCCTAACCCAAAACCTAACCCTAACCCTAACCTGTATCATAACCCTAAACCTAACACTAACCCTAACCCTACGCTAACCTATAACGTAATCTTAACCCTAAACCTTACCATAACCCTAACTTGTACCGTAACCCTAATCCTAAATCTAACCCTTACCTGTAACGTACCCTAACCCTAACCCTAACCATAAACTGTACCGTAACACTAACCCTAACCCTCAACCTAACCATAACGTGTACCGTAACTCTAACCCTAAACCTAACCCGAACCCTAAACCAGTACCGTAACCCTAACCCTAACCTGAACCTTAACACTAACCCTATCCCTAACCCTAAATCTAAACCTCTCCTGTACCTGAACCGTAACCCTAAACCTAACCTCTATGGCAAACCTAAACCTAACCGGTACAGTAACCCGAACCCTAAACTGTACCGTAACACTAAACCTAACCCTAACACTACCCTCACCCTAAACCTAATCTGTAAAATAACCTAACCCTAAGCCTAACCCGAACCCTAACCCTAACCTGTACCATAACGCTGAACGTAACCCTAACCCTAACTCTAACCCTAACCTGTACCGTAACCCTAAACTTAACCCTAACCCTAAAGTGTAACGTAACCCTACCCCTAACCCTAACCCTGACCGTAATCCTTACCTGTCCCATAAAACTAACCCTAACCCTAAACTTAACCTGTACCGTAACCCTAAACTAACCCTAACCCTAACCCAAACCCTAAACTGTATCGTAAACCTAACCCTAACCCTACACTGTACCGTAACCCTAACCCTAACCCTAACCCTAAACCTAACCCTACCTCTATACTTAACCTGTAACCTAAACCTAACCATAACTCTAAACTCTATGCCAAACCTAACCCTAACCCTAACACTAACCCTATCCCTATCCATAACCCTAAACTGTAGCGCAAACCTAAACCTAACCCTAACCCTAACCATAACCCTAACCCTAACCCTAACCCTAACCAGTACGGTAACCCTAACCCTAAACCTAAACCTAAACCTAACCGGTACCATAACCCTAAACCTAGCCCTATCCCTAACCCTAACCCTAACCCTAAACGTTTCCTGTACCGTAAACCTAACCCTAAACCTAAACCTAACCCTAACCTGTACCGTAACCCTTTCAGTAACCCAACCCTAACCGTAACCCTAATCTGTACGGTAACCTTAAACCTAACCCTAACCCTAACGCTAACCTACACTGTAACGCTAACCCTAAAACTAAACGTAACCCTTAACTTGTACCGTAACCCTAACCCTAAACCTAACCCTAAACTTTAACCTAAACTGTACCGTAACCCTAACCCTAGCCGTAACCCTAACCTGTACCGTAACCCTAAACATAACCCTAAACCCAACACTAAGCCTAACTCTAACCACTACCGTAACCCTAACCCTAACCATAAACCTAAACCTAACCCTAAAACTAAACTATACCGTTTCCGTCACCCTAAGCCTAACCCTAACACTAACCTGTACTGTAACCCTAAACCTAACCCTAACCTAAGCCTGACCTGTACCATAACCCTAACTCTAACCCTAACTCTAACACTAACCCTAACATTAAACTGTACTATAACCCTAACCCTAACACTAACCCTAAACCTAACGTTTACCATAACCCTAACCCTAACCCAAACCCTAACCCTAACCCTAACCTAACCCCAACCTGTACCATAACCATAAGACTAACCCTAACCCTAACCTGTAATGTAAACCTAACCCTAACCCTAACCCTAAACCTAACGTGTAACGTAACCCTAACTTCAACCCTAATACCAAACCTAACCCTAACCCTAACCACTACCGTAACCCTAACCCTACCCCAAATTTAACCCTGAACTGTATCGTAACCCAAATCCTAACGCTAAACCTAACCCTAACACTTACCTGCACCGTAAGCCTACACCTAACCCTACCCCTAACCGTAACCCTAACCCTAGTTCTAAACCTACCCTGTAACCTAACCCTAACCATAACTCTAAACTCTATGGCAAACCTAACCCTAAACCTAACACTAACCCTTACCCTAACCATAACCCTAATCCTATCCTGTACCGTAACCCTAACACTAACCCTAAGCCTAAATGTAATCCGAACCTACAACGTAACCCTAAACCTAACCTTAACCCTAACCCTAACGCTAACCTATACTGTAACCCTAACGCTAAACCGAACCGTAACCCTAACTTGTACCGTAACCCTAAACCTAACCCTAAACCTAAACTTAAACCTGACCTATACCATAACCCTAACCCTAACGCTGACCTGTACCATAAACGTAACACTAACCCTAAAAAAACCATAACCTGTACCATAACCCTAACCCTAAAGTTACCCTAACCATAACCCTAACCCTAACCTGTACCGTAACCCTAAACCTAACCCTAAACTTATCCCTAACCTGTACCACAAACCTAACCCTAAACCAAAGCCTAAACCTAACCCTGACCATAACCTGTACGGTAACCCTAACCTAACCCTAAGCCTAACCCGAACCCTAACCCTAACCTGTACCGTAACGCTGAACATAACCCTCACCCTAACCCTAACCCTAACCTGTGCCGTAACCCCAAACTTAACCCTAACCCTAAACTGTACCTAAATCCAGCCCCTAACCCAACCCCTGACCGTAATCCTACCTGTCCCATAAAACTAACCCCACCTTAAACATAACCCCTGTACCGTAACCCTAACCCTAACCCTAAACTTGCATCGGGAACCTAACCCTACCCTACACTGTACCGTAACCCCAACCCCAACCCTAACCCCTACCTACTTCCTAACCTGTAACCTAACCCCAACCATAACTCTAAACTTCTATGCCAAACCTAACCCTAACCCTAACACTAACCCTATCCCTATCCATAACCCTAAACTGTAGCGCAAACTCAACCTAACCCCAACTCCAACCCTAACCTAACTACTGCACCCTAACCCTAAATCCTAAATCCTAAATCAAACGTACCCTAACCCTAACCCTAACCCTAACCCTAACCCAACCCCAACCCTAAACCTTTCCTGTACCGTAAACCTAACCCTAAACCTAAACCTAACCCTAACCTGTACCGTAACCCTTTCAGTAACCCAAACCTAACCGTAACCCTAATCTGTACGGTAACCTTAAACCTAACCCTAACCCTAACGCTAACCTATACTGTAACGCTAACCCTAAAACTAAACGTAACCCTTAACTTGTACCGTAACCCTAACACTAAACCTAACCCTAAATTTTAACCTAACCTGTACCGTAACCCTAAACCTAACCGTAACCCTAACCTGTACCGTAACCCTAACCATAACCCTAAACCCAACACTAAGCCTAACCCTAACCACTAACGTAACCCTAACCCTAACCATAAACCTAAACCTAACCCTAAAACTAAACTATATCGTTTCCCTAACCCTAAGCCTAACCCTAAAACTAACCTGTATTGTAACCCTAAACATAACCCAAACCTAAGCCTGACCTGTACCATAACCCTAACTCTAACCCTAACTCTAACCCTAACCCTAACATTAAGCTGTACTATAATCCTAACCCTAACACTAACCTTGAACCTAACCTGTACCATAACCCTAACCCTAACCCAAACCCTAACCCTAAACCCTAACCCCAACCTGTACCGAAACCATACCACTAACCCTAACCCTAACCTGTACTGTAAACCTAACCCTAACCCTAACCCTAAACCTAACCCCTAACCTGTACCGTAAACCTGCCCCCCAACCTCTAACATTAACCCTAACCCAACCCTAAACCTAACGTGTAACGTAACCCCAACTCAACCCTAATCCCAAACCTAACCGTGTAACCCTAACCACTCACCGTAACCCTAACCCTACCCCAAATTTAACCCTGAACTGTATTGTAAAACCTAACCTAACGCTAAACCTGGGCTCCTAACACTTACCTGCACCGTAAGCCTACCCCCAACACTACCCCTAACCGTAACCCTAACCCTAGCTCTAAAAACTACCCTGTAATCCCAACCCTAACCATAACTCTAAAACTCTATGGCAAACCTGTAACCTTAAACTCTAACATAATTTACCTTGGCCCATGGTCACCTTACTCCTATTCTACTAGCACATTTCACCTTGAATTCCTAAATGTATTACTAATTCTGTACTGTACCTTAAATTCCCAATTTACCCCAACTTCCTAATGCTTAAATTTATACTGTAGTCTCAACCCTAAACCGAACCGTAACCCTAACTTGTACCATAACCCTAACCCTAACCCTAAGCCTAAACTTAAACCTGACCTATACCGTAACCCTAACCCTAACGCTGACCTGTACCATAAACGTAAAACTAACCCTAAAAATAACCATAACCTGTACCATAACCCTAACCTTAGAGTTACCCTAACCATAACCCTAACCCTAACCTGTACCGTAACCCTAAACCTAACCCTAAACCTATCCCTAACCTGTACCGCAAACCTAACCCTAAACCAAAGCCAAAACCTAACCCTGACCATAACCTGTACGGTAACCCTAACACTAACCCTAACCTAAACATAAGTTTTACCGTAACCCTAACCCTAACCCTAATCCTAACCCTAACCAGTACCATACCCTGACCATAACCCTAACCCTAACCTGTACCGAAACCCTAACCCTAATCCTAAACTGCACCGTAACCCTTCCACTAACACTAAACCTAACCTGTACTGTGACCCTAACCCTAACCCTAACACCAAAACTAACCTGTGCCGTAACCCTAACCCTAACACTAAATAAACCTCACCCTAACTTGTATCGAAACTCTAACCATAACCATAACCCTACACTTACAGTAACCCTAACCCTAACCCTAACCTGTACCGTAACCCTAACCCAAACCCTAAACCTAACCCTAATGCTAACTTATACCTTAACCCTAACCCTAAACCTAACCGTAACCCTAACCTGTACCGTAACCCTAACCATAACCCTAAACCCAACACTAAGCCTAACCCTAACCACTAACGTAACCCTAACCCTAATCATAAACCTAAACCTAACTCTAAAACTAAACTATGTCGTTTCCCTAACCCTAAGCCTAACCCTAACACTAACCTGTACTGTAACCCTAAACATAACCCAAACCTAAGCCTGACCTGTACCATAACCCTAACTCTAACCCTAACTCTAACCCTAACCCTAACATTAAGCTGTACTATAATCCTAACCCTAACACTAACCTTGAACCTAACCTGTACCATAACCCTAACCCTAATCCAAACCCTAAAACTAAACCTAACCCTAACCCCAAACTGTACCGTAACCATACCACTAACCCTAACCCTAACCTCTACTGTAAACCTAACCCTAAACCTAACCCTAAACCTAACCCTAACCTGTACCGTAAACCTAACTCTAACCCTAACATTAACCCTAACCCTAACCCTAAACCTAACGTGTAACGTAACCCTAACCGCAACCCTAATCCCAAACCTAACCGTAACCCTAACCACTACCGTAACCCTAACCCTACCCCAAATTTAACCCTGAACTGTATTGTAAACCTAACCCTAACGATAAACCTAACCCTAACACTTACCTGCACCGTAAGCCTACCCCTAACCCTACCCCTAACCGTAACCCTAACCCTAGCTCTAAAACTACCCTGTAACCTAACCCTAACCATAACTCTGAACTCTATGGCAAACCTAACCTTAAACCTAACACTAACCCTTACCCTAACCATAACCCTAATCCTATCCTGTACCGTAACCCTAACACTAACCCTAACCCTAAAAGTAATCCTAACCTGCACCGTAACCCTAAACCTAACCTTAACCCTAACCCTAACGGTAACCTATACCGTAACCCTAACCCTAAACCGAACCGTAACCCTAACTTGTACCATAACCCTAACCCTAACCCTAAACCTAAACTTAAACATGACCTCTACCGTAACCCTAACCCTAACGCTGACCTGTACCATAAACGTAAAACTAACCCTAAAAATAACCATAACCTGTACCATAACCCTAACCCTAGAGTTACCCTAACCATAACCCTAACCCTAACCTGTACCGTAACCCTAAACCTAACCCTAAACCTATCCCTAACCTGTACCGCAAACCTAACCCTAAACCAAAGCCAAAACCTAACCCTGACCATAACCTGTATGGTAACCCTAACACTAACCCTAACCTTAACATAAGTTTTACCGTAACCCTAACCCTAACCCTAATCCTAACCCTAACCTGTACCATAACCCTGACCCTAACCCTATCCGTAACCTGTACCGAAACCTAAACGTAATCCTAAACTGTACCGTCACCCTTCCACTAACACTAAACCTTAACTGTACTGTGACCCTAACCCTAACCCTAACACCAAAACTAACCTGTGCCGTAACCCTAAACCTAACACTAAACCTCACCCTAACTAGTATCGAAACTCTAACCATAACCATAACCCTACACTTACAGTAACCCTAACCCTAACCCTAACCTGTACCGTAACCCTAACCCAAACCCTAAACCTAACCCTAATGCTAACTTATACCTAACCCTAACCCTAAACCTAACCGTAACCCTAACTTATTCCGTAACCCTAATCCTAACCCTAACCCTAACATGTACCACAACCCTTAGCCTGCAACCTCACCGCAAATCCTGTAACGGGGAATCCTAACCCTAACCGTAATTCCTAAATCCAGTACTGCAACCCTAACACTAACCCTAACCTGTACAGTAACCCTAAGCATACCCCTAAACCTTAGCTGTACCACATGCCTAACCCTAACGCTAACCTAACCCTAACACTAACGCTAACCCTGACCCAAAGCTGTACGGTAACCCTAACTCTAAACCTATCCCAAACCCGAACACTAACCTGTACCGTAACCCTAACCCTACCCCTCAACCTAACCCTAACCTCTACCAAAACCATAAACATAACCCTAACCCTAACCTGTACCGTAACCCTAAACCTAACCCTAAACCTATCCCTAACCTGTACCGCAAACCTAATCCTAAACCAAAGCCAAACCCTAACCCTGACAATAACCTGTACGGTAACCCTACACTAACCCTAACCCTAACCCTAACCTGTACCATAACCCTGACCCTAACCCTATCCCTAACCTGTACCGAAACCCTAACCCTAATCCTAAACTGTACCGTAACCCTTCCACTAACACTAAACCTAACCTGTACTGTGAACCTAACCCTAACCCTAACACCAACACTAACCTGTGCCGTAACCCTAACCCTAACACTAAACCTCACCC